>JAPQVW010000160.1:0-38972 GCA_028535905.1 Quercus berberidifolia | reverse complement strand
GCTAATTTGGTGGCGGCGATCTCGAAACGCCCTCGGGCTGCAGCTCCCTGGTGTTAGAGTGCATCGCTGCATTCGGATCCTTTATAAGGATTTAACGCGCTTATGCTGATGGGTGCGATCATACCAACACTAATGCACCGGATCCCATCAGAACTCCGCAGTTAAGCGTGTTTGGGCGAGAGTAGTACTAGGATGGGTGACCTCCTGGGAAGTCCTCGTGTTGCACCCCTCTCTTTTTCTTCGGATTTTTTTTGTCGTTTACGTCGGTCCAGCACGCTCGCTTCGTAGGCTTAGTCTGCCCCAGGCCAAAAATACGAGCCGCCGATCTCGTTTTGGGTGCTAATTTGGTGGCGGCGATCTCGAAACGCCCTCGGGCTGCAGCTCCCTGGTGTTAGAGTGCATCGCTGCATTCGGATCCTTTATAAGGATTTAACGCGCTTATGCTGATGGGTGCGATCATACCAACACTAATGCACCGGATCCCATCAGAACTCCGCAGTTAAGCGTGTTTGGGCGAGAGTAGTACTAGGATGGGTGACCTCCTGGGAAGTCCTCGTGTTGCACCCCTCTCTTTTTCTTCGGATTTTTTTTGTCGTTTACGTCGGTCCAGCACGCTCGCTTCGTAGGCTTAGTCTGCCCCAGGCCAAAAATACGAGCCGCCGATCTCGTTTTGGGTGCTAATTTGGTGGCGGCGATCTCGAAACGCCCTCGGGCTGCAGCTCCCTGGTGTTAGAGTGCATCGCTGCATTCGGATCCTTTATAAGGATTTAACGCGCTTATGCTGATGGGTGCGATCATACCAACACTAATGCACCGGATCCCATCAGAACTCCGCAGTTAAGCGTGTTTGGGCGAGAGTAGTACTAGGATGGGTGACCTCCTGGGAAGTCCTCGTGTTGCACCCCTCTCTTTTTCTTCGGATTTTTTTTGTCGTTTACGTCGGTCCAGCACGCTCGCTTCGTAGGCTTAGTCTGCCCCAGGCCAAAAATACGAGCCGCCGATCTCGTTTTGGGTGCTAATTTGGTGGCGGCGATCTCGAAACGCCCTCGGGCTGCAGCTCCCTGGTGTTAGAGTGCATCGCTGCATTCGGATCCTTTATAAGGATTTAACGCGCTTATGCTGATGGGTGCGATCATACCAACACTAATGCACCGGATCCCATCAGAACTCCGCAGTTAAGCGTGTTTGGGCGAGAGTAGTACTAGGATGGGTGACCTCCTGGGAAGTCCTCGTGTTGCACCCCTCTCTTTTTCTTCGGATTTTTTTTGTCGTTTACGTCGGTCCAGCACGCTCGCTTCGTAGGCTTAGTCTGCCCCAGGCCAAAAATACGAGCCGCCGATCTCGTTTTGGGTGCTAATTTGGTGGCGGCGATCTCGAAACGCCCTCGGGCTGCAGCTCCCTGGTGTTAGAGTGCATCGCTGCATTCGGATCCTTTATAAGGATTTAACGCGCTTATGCTGATGGGTGCGATCATACCAACACTAATGCACCGGATCCCATCAGAACTCCGCAGTTAAGCGTGTTTGGGCGAGAGTAGTACTAGGATGGGTGACCTCCTGGGAAGTCCTCGTGTTGCACCCCTCTCTTTTCTTCGGATTTTTTTTGTCGTTTACGTCGGTCCAGCACGCTCGCTTCGTAGGCTTAGTCTGCCCCAGGCCAAAAATACGAGCCGCCGATCTCGTTTTGGGTGCTAATTTGGTGGCGGCGATCTCGAAACGCCCTCGGGCTGCAGCTCCCTGGTGTTAGAGTGCATCGCTGCATTCGGATCCTTTATAAGGATTTAACGCGCTTATGCTGATGGGTGCGATCATACCAACACTAATGCACCGGATCCCATCAGAACTCCGCAGTTAAGCGTGTTTGGGCGAGAGTAGTACTAGGATGGGTGACCTCCTGGGAAGTCCTCGTGTTGCACCCCTCTCTTTTTCTTCGGATTTTTTTTGTCGTTTACGTCGGTCCAGCACGCTCGCTTCGTAGGCTTAGTCTGCCCCAGGCCAAAAATACGAGCCGCCGATCTCGTTTTGGGTGCTAATTTGGTGGCGGCGATCTCGAAACGCCCTCGGGCTGCAGCTCCCTGGTGTTAGAGTGCATCGCTGCATTCGGATCCTTTATAAGGATTTAACGCGCTTATGCTGATGGGTGCGATCATACCAACACTAATGCACCGGATCCCATCAGAACTCCGCAGTTAAGCGTGTTTGGGCGAGAGTAGTACTAGGATGGGTGACCTCCTGGGAAGTCCTCGTGTTGCACCCCTCTCTTTTTCTTCGGATTTTTTTTGTCGTTTACGTCGGTCCAGCACGCTCGCTTCGTAGGCTTAGTCTGCCCCAGGCCAAAAATACGAGCCGCCGATCTCGTTTTGGGTGCTAATTTGGTGGCGGCGATCTCGAAACGCCCTCGGGCTGCAGCTCCCTGGTGTTAGAGTGCATCGCTGCATTCGGATCCTTTATAAGGATTTAACGCGCTTATGCTGATGGGTGCGATCATACCAACACTAATGCACCGGATCCCATCAGAACTCCGCAGTTAAGCGTGTTTGGGCGAGAGTAGTACTAGGATGGGTGACCTCCTGGGAAGTCCTCGTGTTGCACCCCTCTCTTTTTCTTCGGATTTTTTTTGTCGTTTACGTCGGTCCAGCACGCTCGCTTCGTAGGCTTAGTCTGCCCCAGGCCAAAAATACGAGCCGCCGATCTCGTTTTGGGTGCTAATTTGGTGGCGGCGATCTCGAAACGCCCTCGGGCTGCAGCTCCCTGGTGTTAGAGTGCATCGCTGCATTCGGATCCTTTATAAGGATTTAACGCGCTTATGCTGATGGGTGCGATCATACCAACACTAATGCACCGGATCCCATCAGAACTCCGCAGTTAAGCGTGTTTGGGCGAGAGTAGTACTAGGATGGGTGACCTCCTGGGAAGTCCTCGTGTTGCACCCCTCTCTTTTTCTTCGGATTTTTTTTGTCGTTTACGTCGGTCCAGCACGCTCGCTTCGTAGGCTTAGTCTGCCCCAGGCCAAAAATACGAGCCGCCGATCTCGTTTTGGGTGCTAATTTGGTGGCGGCGATCTCGAAACGCCCTCGGGCTGCAGCTCCCTGGTGTTAGAGTGCATCGCTGCATTCGGATCCTTTATAAGGATTTAACGCGCTTATGCTGATGGGTGCGATCATACCAACACTAATGCACCGGATCCCATCAGAACTCCGCAGTTAAGCGTGTTTGGGCGAGAGTAGTACTAGGATGGGTGACCTCCTGGGAAGTCCTCGTGTTGCACCCCTCTCTTTTTCTTCGGATTTTTTTTGTCGTTTACGTCGGTCCAGCACGCTCGCTTCGTAGGCTTAGTCTGCCCCAGGCCAAAAATACGAGCCGCCGATCTCGTTTTGGGTGCTAATTTGGTGGCGGCGATCTCGAAACGCCCTCGGGCTGCAGCTCCCTGGTGTTAGAGTGCATCGCTGCATTCGGATCCTTTATAAGGATTTAACGCGCTTATGCTGATGGGTGCGATCATACCAACACTAATGCACCGGATCCCATCAGAACTCCGCAGTTAAGCGTGTTTGGGCGAGAGTAGTACTAGGATGGGTGACCTCCTGGGAAGTCCTCGTGTTGCACCCCTCTCTTTTTCTTCGGATTTTTTTTGTCGTTTACGTCGGTCCAGCACGCTCGCTTCGTAGGCTTAGTCTGCCCCAGGCCAAAAATACGAGCCGCCGATCTCGTTTTGGGTGCTAATTTGGTGGCGGCGATCTCGAAACGCCCTCGGGCTGCAGCTCCCTGGTGTTAGAGTGCATCGCTGCATTCGGATCCTTTATAAGGATTTAACGCGCTTATGCTGATGGGTGCGATCATACCAACACTAATGCACCGGATCCCATCAGAACTCCGCAGTTAAGCGTGTTTGGGCGAGAGTAGTACTAGGATGGGTGACCTCCTGGGAAGTCCTCGTGTTGCACCCCTCTCTTTTTCTTCGGATTTTTTTTGTCGTTTACGTCGGTCCAGCACGCTCGCTTCGTAGGCTTAGTCTGCCCCAGGCCAAAAATACGAGCCGCCGATCTCGTTTTGGGTGCTAATTTGGTGGCGGCGATCTCGAAACGCCCTCGGGCTGCAGCTCCCTGGTGTTAGAGTGCATCGCTGCATTCGGATCCTTTATAAGGATTTAACGCGCTTATGCTGATGGGTGCGATCATACCAACACTAATGCACCGGATCCCATCAGAACTCCGCAGTTAAGCGTGTTTGGGCGAGAGTAGTACTAGGATGGGTGACCTCCTGGGAAGTCCTCGTGTTGCACCCCTCTCTTTTTCTTCGGATTTTTTTTGTCGTTTACGTCGGTCCAGCACGCTCGCTTCGTAGGCTTAGTCTGCCCCAGGCCAAAAATACGAGCCGCCGATCTCGTTTTGGGTGCTAATTTGGTGGCGGCGATCTCGAAACGCCCTCGGGCTGCAGCTCCCTGGTGTTAGAGTGCATCGCTGCATTCGGATCCTTTATAAGGATTTAACGCGCTTATGCTGATGGGTGCGATCATACCAACACTAATGCACCGGATCCCATCAGAACTCCGCAGTTAAGCGTGTTTGGGCGAGAGTAGTACTAGGATGGGTGACCTCCTGGGAAGTCCTCGTGTTGCACCCCTCTCTTTTTCTTCGGATTTTTTTTGTCGTTTACGTCGGTCCAGCACGCTCGCTTCGTAGGCTTAGTCTGCCCCAGGCCAAAAATACGAGCCGCCGATCTCGTTTTGGGTGCTAATTTGGTGGCGGCGATCTCGAAACGCCCTCGGGCTGCAGCTCCCTGGTGTTAGAGTGCATCGCTGCATTCGGATCCTTTATAAGGATTTAACGCGCTTATGCTGATGGGTGCGATCATACCAACACTAATGCACCGGATCCCATCAGAACTCCGCAGTTAAGCGTGTTTGGGCGAGAGTAGTACTAGGATGGGTGACCTCCTGGGAAGTCCTCGTGTTGCACCCCTCTCTTTTTCTTCGGATTTTTTTTGTCGTTTACGTCGGTCCAGCACGCTCGCTTCGTAGGCTTAGTCTGCCCCAGGCCAAAAATACGAGCCGCCGATCTCGTTTTGGGTGCTAATTTGGTGGCGGCGATCTCGAAACGCCCTCGGGCTGCAGCTCCCTGGTGTTAGAGTGCATCGCTGCATTCGGATCCTTTATAAGGATTTAACGCGCTTATGCTGATGGGTGCGATCATACCAACACTAATGCACCGGATCCCATCAGAACTCCGCAGTTAAGCGTGTTTGGGCGAGAGTAGTACTAGGATGGGTGACCTCCTGGGAAGTCCTCGTGTTGCACCCCTCTCTTTTTCTTCGGATTTTTTTTGTCGTTTACGTCGGTCCAGCACGCTCGCTTCGTAGGCTTAGTCTGCCCCAGGCCAAAAATACGAGCCGCCGATCTCGTTTTGGGTGCTAATTTGGTGGCGGCGATCTCGAAACGCCCTCGGGCTGCAGCTCCCTGGTGTTAGAGTGCATCGCTGCATTCGGATCCTTTATAAGGATTTAACGCGCTTATGCTGATGGGTGCGATCATACCAACACTAATGCACCGGATCCCATCAGAACTCCGCAGTTAAGCGTGTTTGGGCGAGAGTAGTACTAGGATGGGTGACCTCCTGGGAAGTCCTCGTGTTGCACCCCTCTCTTTTTCTTCGGATTTTTTTTGTCGTTTACGTCGGTCCAGCACGCTCGCTTCGTAGGCTTAGTCTGCCCCAGGCCAAAAATACGAGCCGCCGATCTCGTTTTGGGTGCTAATTTGGTGGCGGCGATCTCGAAACGCCCTCGGGCTGCAGCTCCCTGGTGTTAGAGTGCATCGCTGCATTCGGATCCTTTATAAGGATTTAACGCGCTTATGCTGATGGGTGCGATCATACCAACACTAATGCACCGGATCCCATCAGAACTCCGCAGTTAAGCGTGTTTGGGCGAGAGTAGTACTAGGATGGGTGACCTCCTGGGAAGTCCTCGTGTTGCACCCCTCTCTTTTTCTTCGGATTTTTTTTGTCGTTTACGTCGGTCCAGCACGCTCGCTTCGTAGGCTTAGTCTGCCCCAGGCCAAAAATACGAGCCGCCGATCTCGTTTTGGGTGCTAATTTGGTGGCGGCGATCTCGAAACGCCCTCGGGCTGCAGCTCCCTGGTGTTAGAGTGCATCGCTGCATTCGGATCCTTTATAAGGATTTAACGCGCTTATGCTGATGGGTGCGATCATACCAACACTAATGCACCGGATCCCATCAGAACTCCGCAGTTAAGCGTGTTTGGGCGAGAGTAGTACTAGGATGGGTGACCTCCTGGGAAGTCCTCGTGTTGCACCCCTCTCTTTTTCTTCGGATTTTTTTTGTCGTTTACGTCGGTCCAGCACGCTCGCTTCGTAGGCTTAGTCTGCCCCAGGCCAAAAATACGAGCCGCCGATCTCGTTTTGGGTGCTAATTTGGTGGCGGCGATCTCGAAACGCCCTCGGGCTGCAGCTCCCTGGTGTTAGAGTGCATCGCTGCATTCGGATCCTTTATAAGGATTTAACGCGCTTATGCTGATGGGTGCGATCATACCAACACTAATGCACCGGATCCCATCAGAACTCCGCAGTTAAGCGTGTTTGGGCGAGAGTAGTACTAGGATGGGTGACCTCCTGGGAAGTCCTCGTGTTGCACCCCTCTCTTTTTCTTCGGATTTTTTTTGTCGTTTACGTCGGTCCAGCACGCTCGCTTCGTAGGCTTAGTCTGCCCCAGGCCAAAAATACGAGCCGCCGATCTCGTTTTGGGTGCTAATTTGGTGGCGGCGATCTCGAAACGCCCTCGGGCTGCAGCTCCCTGGTGTTAGAGTGCATCGCTGCATTCGGATCCTTTATAAGGATTTAACGCGCTTATGCTGATGGGTGCGATCATACCAACACTAATGCACCGGATCCCATCAGAACTCCGCAGTTAAGCGTGTTTGGGCGAGAGTAGTACTAGGATGGGTGACCTCCTGGGAAGTCCTCGTGTTGCACCCCTCTCTTTTTCTTCGGATTTTTTTTGTCGTTTACGTCGGTCCAGCACGCTCGCTTCGTAGGCTTAGTCTGCCCCAGGCCAAAAATACGAGCCGCCGATCTCGTTTTGGGTGCTAATTTGGTGGCGGCGATCTCGAAACGCCCTCGGGCTGCAGCTCCCTGGTGTTAGAGTGCATCGCTGCATTCGGATCCTTTATAAGGATTTAACGCGCTTATGCTGATGGGTGCGATCATACCAACACTAATGCACCGGATCCCATCAGAACTCCGCAGTTAAGCGTGTTTGGGCGAGAGTAGTACTAGGATGGGTGACCTCCTGGGAAGTCCTCGTGTTGCACCCCTCTCTTTTTCTTCGGATTTTTTTTGTCGTTTACGTCGGTCCAGCACGCTCGCTTCGTAGGCTTAGTCTGCCCCAGGCCAAAAATACGAGCCGCCGATCTCGTTTTGGGTGCTAATTTGGTGGCGGCGATCTCGAAACGCCCTCGGGCTGCAGCTCCCTGGTGTTAGAGTGCATCGCTGCATTCGGATCCTTTATAAGGATTTAACGCGCTTATGCTGATGGGTGCGATCATACCAACACTAATGCACCGGATCCCATCAGAACTCCGCAGTTAAGCGTGTTTGGGCGAGAGTAGTACTAGGATGGGTGACCTCCTGGGAAGTCCTCGTGTTGCACCCCTCTCTTTTTCTTCGGATTTTTTTTGTCGTTTACGTCGGTCCAGCACGCTCGCTTCGTAGGCTTAGTCTGCCCCAGGCCAAAAATACGAGCCGCCGATCTCGTTTTGGGTGCTAATTTGGTGGCGGCGATCTCGAAACGCCCTCGGGCTGCAGCTCCCTGGTGTTAGAGTGCATCGCTGCATTCGGATCCTTTATAAGGATTTAACGCGCTTATGCTGATGGGTGCGATCATACCAACACTAATGCACCGGATCCCATCAGAACTCCGCAGTTAAGCGTGTTTGGGCGAGAGTAGTACTAGGATGGGTGACCTCCTGGGAAGTCCTCGTGTTGCACCCCTCTCTTTTTCTTCGGATTTTTTTTGTCGTTTACGTCGGTCCAGCACGCTCGCTTCGTAGGCTTAGTCTGCCCCAGGCCAAAAATACGAGCCGCCGATCTCGTTTTGGGTGCTAATTTGGTGGCGGCGATCTCGAAACGCCCTCGGGCTGCAGCTCCCTGGTGTTAGAGTGCATCGCTGCATTCGGATCCTTTATAAGGATTTAACGCGCTTATGCTGATGGGTGCGATCATACCAACACTAATGCACCGGATCCCATCAGAACTCCACAGTTAAGCGTGTTTGGGCGAGAGTAGTACTAGGATGGGTGACCTCCTGGGAAGTCCTCGTGTTGCACCCCTCTCTTTTTCTTCGGATTTTTTTTGTCGTTTACGTCGGTCCAGCACGCTCGCTTCGTAGGCTTAGTCTGCCCCAGGCCAAAAATACGAGCCGCCGATCTCGTTTTGGGTGCTAATTTGGTGGCGGCGATCTCGAAACGCCCTCGGGCTGCAGCTCCCTGGTGTTAGAGTGCATCGCTGCATTCGGATCCTTTATAAGGATTTAACGCGCTTATGCTGATGGGTGCGATCATACCAACACTAATGCACCGGATCCCATCAGAACTCCGCAGTTAAGCGTGTTTGGGCGAGAGTAGTACTAGGATGGGTGACCTCCTGGGAAGTCCTCGTGTTGCACCCCTCTCTTTTTCTTCGGATTTTTTTTGTCGTTTACGTCGGTCCAGCACGCTCGCTTCGTAGGCTTAGTCTGCCCCAGGCCAAAAATACGAGCCGCCGATCTCGTTTTGGGTGCTAATTTGGTGGCGGCGATCTCGAAACGCCCTCGGGCTGCAGCTCCCTGGTGTTAGAGTGCATCGCTGCATTCGGATCCTTTATAAGGATTTAACGCGCTTATGCTGATGGGTGCGATCATACCAACACTAATGCACCGGATCCCATCAGAACTCCGCAGTTAAGCGTGTTTGGGCGAGAGTAGTACTAGGATGGGTGACCTCCTGGGAAGTCCTCGTGTTGCACCCCTCTCTTTTTCTTCGGATTTTTTTTGTCGTTTACGTCGGTCCAGCACGCTCGCTTCGTAGGCTTAGTCTGCCCCAGGCCAAAAATACGAGCCGCCGATCTCGTTTTGGGTGCTAATTTGGTGGCGGCGATCTCGAAACGCCCTCGGGCTGCAGCTCCCTGGTGTTAGAGTGCATCGCTGCATTCGGATCCTTTATAAGGATTTAACGCGCTTATGCTGATGGGTGCGATCATACCAACACTAATGCACCGGATCCCATCAGAACTCCGCAGTTAAGCGTGTTTGGGCGAGAGTAGTACTAGGATGGGTGACCTCCTGGGAAGTCCTCGTGTTGCACCCCTCTCTTTTTCTTCGGATTTTTTTTGTCGTTTACGTCGGTCCAGCACGCTCGCTTCGTAGGCTTAGTCTGCCCCAGGCCAAAAATACGAGCCGCCGATCTCGTTTTGGGTGCTAATTTGGTGGCGGCGATCTCGAAACGCCCTCGGGCTGCAGCTCCCTGGTGTTAGAGTGCATCGCTGCATTCGGATCCTTTATAAGGATTTAACGCGCTTATGCTGATGGGTGCGATCATACCAACACTAATGCACCGGATCCCATCAGAACTCCGCAGTTAAGCGTGTTTGGGCGAGAGTAGTACTAGGATGGGTGACCTCCTGGGAAGTCCTCGTGTTGCACCCCTCTCTTTTTCTTCGGATTTTTTTTGTCGTTTACGTCGGTCCAGCACGCTCGCTTCGTAGGCTTAGTCTGCCCCAGGCCAAAAATACGAGCCGCCGATCTCGTTTTGGGTGCTAATTTGGTGGCGGCGATCTCGAAACGCCCTCGGGCTGCAGCTCCCTGGTGTTAGAGTGCATCGCTGCATTCGGATCCTTTATAAGGATTTAACGCGCTTATGCTGATGGGTGCGATCATACCAACACTAATGCACCGGATCCCATCAGAACTCCGCAGTTAAGCGGGTTTGGGCGAGAGTAGTACTAGGATGGGTGACCTCCTGGGAAGTCCTCGTGTTGCACCCCTCTCTTTTTCTTCGGATTTTTTTTGTCGTTTACGTCGGTCCAGCACGCTCGCTTCGTAGGCTTAGTCTGCCCCAGGCCAAAAATACGAGCCGCCGATCTCGTTTTGGGTGCTAATTTGGTGGCGGCGATCTCGAAACGCCCTCGGGCTGCAGCTCCCTGGTGTTAGAGTGCATCGCTGCATTCGGATCCTTTATAAGGATTTAACGCGCTTATGCTGATGGGTGCGATCATACCAACACTAATGCACCGGATCCCATCAGAACTCCGCAGTTAAGCGGGTTTGGGCGAGAGTAGTACTAGGATGGGTGACCTCCTGGGAAGTCCTCGTGTTGCACCCCTCTCTTTTTCTTCGGATTTTTTTTGTCGTTTACGTCGGTCCAGCACGCTCGCTTCGTAGGCTTAGTCTGCCCCAGGCCAAAAATACGAGCCGCCGATCTCGTTTTGGGTGCTAATTTGGTGGCGGCGATCTCGAAACGCCCTCGGGCTGCAGCTCCCTGGTGTTAGAGTGCATCGCTGCATTCGGATCCTTTATAAGGATTTAACGCGCTTATGCTGATGGGTGCGATCATACCAACACTAATGCACCGGATCCCATCAGAACTCCGCAGTTAAGCGGGTTTGGGCGAGAGTAGTACTAGGATGGGTGACCTCCTGGGAAGTCCTCGTGTTGCACCCCTCTCTTTTTCTTCGGATTTTTTTTGTCGTTTACGTCGGTCCAGCACGCTCGCTTCGTAGGCTTAGTCTGCCCCAGGCCAAAAATACGAGCCGCCGATCTCGTTTTGGGTGCTAATTTGGTGGCGGCGATCTCGAAACGCCCTCGGGCTGCAGCTCCCTGGTGTTAGAGTGCATCGCTGCATTCGGATCCTTTATAAGGATTTAACGCGCTTATGCTGATGGGTGCGATCATACCAACACTAATGCACCGGATCCCATCAGAACTCCGCAGTTAAGCGTGTTTGGGCGAGAGTAGTACTAGGATGGGTGACCTCCTGGGAAGTCCTCGTGTTGCACCCCTCTCTTTTTCTTCGGATTTTTTTTGTCGTTTACGTCGGTCCAGCACGCTCGCTTCGTAGGCTTAGTCTGCCCCAGGCCAAAAATACGAGCCGCCGATCTCGTTTTGGGTGCTAATTTGGTGGCGGCGATCTCGAAACGCCCTCGGGCTGCAGCTCCCTGGTGTTAGAGTGCATCGCTGCATTCGGATCCTTTATAAGGATTTAACGCGCTTATGCTGATGGGTGCGATCATACCAACACTAATGCACTGGATCCCATCAGAACTCCGCAGTTAAGCGTGTTTGGGCGAGAGTAGTACTAGGATGGGTGACCTCCTGGGAAGTCCTCGTGTTGCACCCCTCTCTTTTTCTTCGGATTTTTTTTGTCGTTTACGTCGGTCCAGCACGCTCGCTTCGTAGGCTTAGTCTGCCCCAGGCCAAAAATACGAGCCGCCGATCTCGTTTTGGGTGCTAATTTGGTGGCGGCGATCTCGAAACGCCCTCGGGCTGCAGCTCCCTGGTGTTAGAGTGCATCGCTGCATTCGGATCCTTTATAAGGATTTAACGCGCTTATGCTGATGGGTGCGATCATACCAACACTAATGCACCGGATCCCATCAGAACTCCGCAGTTAAGCGTGTTTGGGCGAGAGTAGTACTAGGATGGGTGACCTCCTGGGAAGTCCTCGTGTTGCACCCCTCTCTTTTTCTTCGGATTTTTTTTGTCGTTTACGTCGGTCCAGCACGCTCGCTTCGTAGGCTTAGTCTGCCCCAGGCCAAAAATACGAGCCGCCGATCTCGTTTTGGGTGCTAATTTGGTGGCGGCGATCTCGAAACGCCCTCGGGCTGCAGCTCCCTGGTGTTAGAGTGCATCGCTGCATTCGGATCCTTTATAAGGATTTAACGCGCTTATGCTGATGGGTGCGATCATACCAACACTAATGCACCGGATCCCATCAGAACTCCGCAGTTAAGCGGGTTTGGGCGAGAGTAGTACTAGGATGGGTGACCTCCTGGGAAGTCCTCGTGTTGCACCCCTCTCTTTTTCTTCGGATTTTTTTTGTCGTTTACGTCGGTCCAGCACGCTCGCTTCGTAGGCTTAGTCTGCCCCAGGCCAAAAATACGAGCCGCCGATCTCGTTTTGGGTGCTAATTTGGTGGCGGCGATCTCGAAACGCCCTCGGGCTGCAGCTCCCTGGTGTTAGAGTGCATCGCTGCATTCGGATCCTTTATAAGGATTTAACGCGCTTATGTTGATGGGTGCGATCATACCAACACTAATGCACCGGATCCCATCAGAACTCCGCAGTTAAGCGGGTTTGGGCGAGAGTAGTACTAGGATGGGTGACCTCCTGGGAAGTCCTCGTGTTGCACCCCTCTCTTTTTCTTCGGATTTTTTTTGTCGTTTACGTCGGTCCAGCACGCTCGCTTCGTAGGCTTAGTCTGCCCCAGGCCAAAAATACGAGCCGCCGATCTCGTTTTGGGTGCTAATTTGGTGGCGGCGATCTCGAAACGCCCTCGGGCTGCAGCTCCCTGGTGTTAGAGTGCATCGCTGCATTCGGATCCTTTATAAGGATTTAACGCGCTTATGCTGATGGGTGCGATCATACCAACACTAATGCACCGGATCCCATCAGAACTCCGCAGTTAAGCGGGTTTGGGCGAGAGTAGTACTAGGATGGGTGACCTCCTGGGAAGTCCTCGTGTTGCACCCCTCTCTTTTTCTTCGGATTTTTTTTGTCGTTTACGTCGGTCCAGCACGCTCGCTTCGTAGGCTTAGTCTGCCCCAGGCCAAAAATACGAGCCGCCGATCTCGTTTTGGGTGCTAATTTGGTGGCGGCGATCTCGAAACGCCCTCGGGCTGCAGCTCCCTGGTGTTAGAGTGCATCGCTGCATTCGGATCCTTTATAAGGATTTAACGCGCTTATGCTGATGGGTGCGATCATACCAACACTAATGCACCGGATCCCATCAGAACTCCGCAGTTAAGCGTGTTTGGGCGAGAGTAGTACTAGGATGGGTGACCTCCTGGGAAGTCCTCGTGTTGCACCCCTCTCTTTTTCTTCGGATTTTTTTTGTCGTTTACGTCGGTCCAGCACGCTCGCTTCGTAGGCTTAGTCTGCCCCAGGCCAAAAATACGAGCCGCCGATCTCGTTTTGGGTGCTAATTTGGTGGCGGCGATCTCGAAACGCCCTCGGGCTGCAGCTCCCTGGTGTTAGAGTGCATCGCTGCATTCGGATCCTTTATAAGGATTTAACGCGCTTATGCTGATGGGTGCGATCATACCAACACTAATGCACCGGATCCCATCAGAACTCCGCAGTTAAGCGTGTTTGGGCGAGAGTAGTACTAGGATGGGTGACCTCCTGGGAAGTCCTCGTGTTGCACCCCTCTCTTTTTCTTCGGATTTTTTTTGTCGTTTACGTCGGTCCAGCACGCTCGCTTCGTAGGCTTAGTCTGCCCCAGGCCAAAAATACGAGCCGCCGATCTCGTTTTGGGTGCTAATTTGGTGGCGGCGATCTCGAAACGCCCTCGGGCTGCAGCTCCCTGGTGTTAGAGTGCATCGCTGCATTCGGATCCTTTATAAGGATTTAACGCGCTTATGCTGATGGGTGCGATCATACCAACACTAATGCACCGGATCCCATCAGAACTCCGCAGTTAAGCGGGTTTGGGCGAGAGTAGTACTAGGATGGGTGACCTCCTGGGAAGTCCTCGTGTTGCACCCCTCTCTTTTTCTTCGGATTTTTTTTGTCGTTTACGTCGGTCCAGCACGCTCGCTTCGTAGGCTTAGTCTGCCCCAGGCCAAAAATACGAGCCGCCGATCTCGTTTTGGGTGCTAATTTGGTGGCGGCGATCTCGAAACGCCCTCGGGCTGCAGCTCCCTGGTGTTAGAGTGCATCGCTGCATTCGGATCCTTTATAAGGATTTAACGCGCTTATGCTGATGGGTGCGATCATACCAACACTAATGCACCGGATCCCATCAGAACTCCGCAGTTAAGCGGGTTTGGGCGAGAGTAGTACTAGGATGGGTGACCTCCTGGGAAGTCCTCGTGTTGCACCCCTCTCTTTTTCTTCGGATTTTTTTTGTCGTTTACGTCGGTCCAGCACGCTCGCTTCGTAGGCTTAGTCTGCCCCAGGCCAAAAATACGAGCCGCCGATCTCGTTTTGGGTGCTAATTTGGTGGCGGCGATCTCGAAACGCCCTCGGGCTGCAGCTCCCTGGTGTTAGAGTGCATCGCTGCATTCGGATCCTTTATAAGGATTTAACGCGCTTATGCTGATGGGTGCGATCATACCAACACTAATGCACCGGATCCCATCAGAACTCCGCAGTTAAGCGGGTTTGGGCGAGAGTAGTACTAGGATGGGTGACCTCCTGGGAAGTCCTCGTGTTGCACCCCTCTCTTTTTCTTCGGATTTTTTTTGTCGTTTACGTCGGTCCAGCACGCTCGCTTCGTAGGCTTAGTCTGCCCCAGGCCAAAAATACGAGCCGCCGATCTCGTTTTGGGTGCTAATTTGGTGGCGGCGATCTCGAAACGCCCTCGGGCTGCAGCTCCCTGGTGTTAGAGTGCATCGCTGCATTCGGATCCTTTATAAGGATTTAACGCGCTTATGCTGATGGGTGCGATCATACCAACACTAATGCACCGGATCCCATCAGAACTCCGCAGTTAAGCGTGTTTGGGCGAGAGTAGTACTAGGATGGGTGACCTCCTGGGAAGTCCTCGTGTTGCACCCCTCTCTTTTTCTTCGGATTTTTTTTGTCGTTTACGTCGGTCCAGCACGCTCGCTTCGTAGGCTTAGTCTGCCCCAGGCCAAAAATACGAGCCGCCGATCTCGTTTTGGGTGCTAATTTGGTGGCGGCGATCTCGAAACGCCCTCGGGCTGCAGCTCCCTGGTGTTAGAGTGCATCGCTGCATTCGGATCCTTTATAAGGATTTAACGCGCTTATGCTGATGGGTGCGATCATACCAACACTAATGCACTGGATCCCATCAGAACTCCGCAGTTAAGCGTGTTTGGGCGAGAGTAGTACTAGGATGGGTGACCTCCTGGGAAGTCCTCGTGTTGCACCCCTCTCTTTTTCTTCGGATTTTTTTTGTCGTTTACGTCGGTCCAGCACGCTCGCTTCGTAGGCTTAGTCTGCCCCAGGCCAAAAATACGAGCCGCCGATCTCGTTTTGGGTGCTAATTTGGTGGCGGCGATCTCGAAACGCCCTCGGGCTGCAGCTCCCTGGTGTTAGAGTGCATCGCTGCATTCGGATCCTTTATAAGGATTTAACGCGCTTATGCTGATGGGTGCGATCATACCAACACTAATGCACCGGATCCCATCAGAACTCCGCAGTTAAGCGTGTTTGGGCGAGAGTAGTACTAGGATGGGTGACCTCCTGGGAAGTCCTCGTGTTGCACCCCTCTCTTTTTCTTCGGATTTTTTTTGTCGTTTACGTCGGTCCAGCACGCTCGCTTCGTAGGCTTAGTCTGCCCCAGGCCAAAAATACGAGCCGCCGATCTCGTTTTGGGTGCTAATTTGGTGGCGGCGATCTCGAAACGCCCTCGGGCTGCAGCTCCCTGGTGTTAGAGTGCATCGCTGCATTCGGATCCTTTATAAGGATTTAACGCGCTTATGCTGATGGGTGCGATCATACCAACACTAATGCACCGGATCCCATCAGAACTCCGCAGTTAAGCGGGTTTGGGCGAGAGTAGTACTAGGATGGGTGACCTCCTGGGAAGTCCTCGTGTTGCACCCCTCTCTTTTTCTTCGGATTTTTTTTGTCGTTTACGTCGGTCCAGCACGCTCGCTTCGTAGGCTTAGTCTGCCCCAGGCCAAAAATACGAGCCGCCGATCTCGTTTTGGGTGCTAATTTGGTGGCGGCGATCTCGAAACGCCCTCGGGCTGCAGCTCCCTGGTGTTAGAGTGCATCGCTGCATTCGGATCCTTTATAAGGATTTAACGCGCTTATGTTGATGGGTGCGATCATACCAACACTAATGCACCGGATCCCATCAGAACTCCGCAGTTAAGCGGGCTTGGGCGAGAGTAGTACTAGGATGGGTGACCTCCTGGGAAGTCCTCGTGTTGCACCCCTCTCTTTTTCTTCGGATTTTTTTTGTCGTTTACGTCGGTCCAGCACGCTCGCTTCGTAGGCTTAGTCTGCCCCAGGCCAAAAATACGAGCCGCCGATCTCGTTTTGGGTGCTAATTTGGTGGCGGCGATCTCGAAACGCCCTCGGGCTGCAGCTCCCTGGTGTTAGAGTGCATCGCTGCATTCGGATCCTTTATAAGGATTTAACGCGCTTATGCTGATGGGTGCGATCATACCAACACTAATGCACCGGATCCCATCAGAACTCCGCAGTTAAGCGGGTTTGGGCGAGAGTAGTACTAGGATGGGTGACCTCCTGGGAAGTCCTCGTGTTGCACCCCTCTCTTTTTCTTCGGATTTTTTTTGTCGTTTACGTCGGTCCAGCACGCTCGCTTCGTAGGCTTAGTCTGCCCCAGGCCAAAAATACGAGCCGCCGATCTCGTTTTGGGTGCTAATTTGGTGGCGGCGATCTCGAAACGCCCTCGGGCTGCAGCTCCCTGGTGTTAGAGTGCATCGCTGCATTCGGATCCTTTATAAGGATTTAACGCGCTTATGCTGATGGGTGCGATCATACCAACACTAATGCACCGGATCCCATCAGAACTCCGCAGTTAAGCGTGTTTGGGCGAGAGTAGTACTAGGATGGGTGACCTCCTGGGAAGTCCTCGTGTTGCACCCCTCTCTTTTTCTTCGGATTTTTTTTGTCGTTTACGTCGGTCCAGCACGCTCGCTTCGTAGGCTTAGTCTGCCCCAGGCCAAAAATACGAGCCGCCGATCTCGTTTTGGGTGCTAATTTGGTGGCGGCGATCTCGAAACGCCCTCGGGCTGCAGCTCCCTGGTGTTAGAGTGCATCGCTGCATTCGGATCCTTTATAAGGATTTAACGCGCTTATGCTGATGGGTGCGATCATACCAACACTAATGCACCGGATCCCATCAGAACTCCGCAGTTAAGCGTGTTTGGGCGAGAGTAGTACTAGGATGGGTGACCTCCTGGGAAGTCCTCGTGTTGCACCCCTCTCTTTTTCTTCGGATTTTTTTTGTCGTTTACGTCGGTCCAGCACGCTCGCTTCGTAGGCTTAGTCTGCCCCAGGCCAAAAATACGAGCCGCCGATCTCGTTTTGGGTGCTAATTTGGTGGCGGCGATCTCGAAACGCCCTCGGGCTGCAGCTCCCTGGTGTTAGAGTGCATCGCTGCATTCGGATCCTTTATAAGGATTTAACGCGCTTATGCTGATGGGTGCGATCATACCAACACTAATGCACCGGATCCCATCAGAACTCCGCAGTTAAGCGTGTTTGGGCGAGAGTAGTACTAGGATGGGTGACCTCCTGGGAAGTCCTCGTGTTGCACCCCTCTCTTTTTCTTCGGATTTTTTTTGTCGTTTACGTCGGTCCAGCACGCTCGCTTCGTAGGCTTAGTCTGCCCCAGGCCAAAAATACGAGCCGCCGATCTCGTTTTGGGTGCTAATTTGGTGGCGGCGATCTCGAAACGCCCTCGGGCTGCAGCTCCCTGGTGTTAGAGTGCATCGCTGCATTCGGATCCTTTATAAGGATTTAACGCGCTTATGCTGATGGGTGCGATCATACCAACACTAATGCACCGGATCCCATCAGAACTCCGCAGTTAAGCGTGTTTGGGCGAGAGTAGTACTAGGATGGGTGACCTCCTGGGAAGTCCTCGTGTTGCACCCCTCTCTTTTTCTTCGGATTTTTTTTGTCGTTTACGTCGGTCCAGCACGCTCGCTTCGTAGGCTTAGTCTGCCCCAGGCCAAAAATACGAGCCGCCGATCTCGTTTTGGGTGCTAATTTGGTGGCGGCGATCTCGAAACGCCCTCGGGCTGCAGCTCCCTGGTGTTAGAGTGCATCGCTGCATTCGGATCCTTTATAAGGATTTAACGCGCTTATGCTGATGGGTGCGATCATACCAACACTAATGCACCGGATCCCATCAGAACTCCGCAGTTAAGCGTGTTTGGGCGAGAGTAGTACTAGGATGGGTGACCTCCTGGGAAGTCCTCGTGTTGCACCCCTCTCTTTTTCTTCGGATTTTTTTTGTCGTTTACGTCGGTCCAGCACGCTCGCTTCGTAGGCTTAGTCTGCCCCAGGCCAAAAATACGAGCCGCCGATCTCGTTTTGGGTGCTAATTTGGTGGCGGCGATCTCGAAACGCCCTCGGGCTGCAGCTCCCTGGTGTTAGAGTGCATCGCTGCATTCGGATCCTTTATAAGGATTTAACGCGCTTATGCTGATGGGTGCGATCATACCAACACTAATGCACCGGATCCCATCAGAACTCCGCAGTTAAGCGTGTTTGGGCGAGAGTAGTACTAGGATGGGTGACCTCCTGGGAAGTCCTCGTGTTGCACCCCTCTCTTTTTCTTCGGATTTTTTTTGTCGTTTACGTCGGTCCAGCACGCTCGCTTCGTAGGCTTAGTCTGCCCCAGGCCAAAAATACGAGCCGCCGATCTCGTTTTGGGTGCTAATTTGGTGGCGGCGATCTCGAAACGCCCTCGGGCTGCAGCTCCCTGGTGTTAGAGTGCATCGCTGCATTCGGATCCTTTATAAGGATTTAACGCGCTTATGCTGATGGGTGCGATCATACCAACACTAATGCACCGGATCCCATCAGAACTCCGCAGTTAAGCGTGTTTGGGCGAGAGTAGTACTAGGATGGGTGACCTCCTGGGAAGTCCTCGTGTTGCACCCCTCTCTTTTTCTTCGGATTTTTTTTGTCGTTTACGTCGGTCCAGCACGCTCGCTTCGTAGGCTTAGTCTGCCCCAGGCCAAAAATACGAGCCGCCGATCTCGTTTTGGGTGCTAATTTGGTGGCGGCGATCTCGAAACGCCCTCGGGCTGCAGCTCCCTGGTGTTAGAGTGCATCGCTGCATTCGGATCCTTTATAAGGATTTAACGCGCTTATGCTGATGGGTGCGATCATACCAACACTAATGCACCGGATCCCATCAGAACTCCGCAGTTAAGCGTGTTTGGGCGAGAGTAGTACTAGGATGGGTGACCTCCTGGGAAGTCCTCGTGTTGCACCCCTCTCTTTTTCTTCGGATTTTTTTTGTCGTTTACGTCGGTCCAGCACGCTCGCTTCGTAGGCTTAGTCTGCCCCAGGCCAAAAATACGAGCCGCCGATCTCGTTTTGGGTGCTAATTTGGTGGCGGCGATCTCGAAACGCCCTCGGGCTGCAGCTCCCTGGTGTTAGAGTGCATCGCTGCATTCGGATCCTTTATAAGGATTTAACGCGCTTATGCTGATGGGTGCGATCATACCAACACTAATGCACCGGATCCCATCAGAACTCCGCAGTTAAGCGTGTTTGGGCGAGAGTAGTACTAGGATGGGTGACCTCCTGGGAAGTCCTCGTGTTGCACCCCTCTCTTTTTCTTCGGATTTTTTTTGTCGTTTACGTCGGTCCAGCACGCTCGCTTCGTAGGCTTAGTCTGCCCCAGGCCAAAAATACGAGCCGCCGATCTCGTTTTGGGTGCTAATTTGGTGGCGGCGATCTCGAAACGCCCTCGGGCTGCAGCTCCCTGGTGTTAGAGTGCATCGCTGCATTCGGATCCTTTATAAGGATTTAACGCGCTTATGCTGATGGGTGCGATCATACCAACACTAATGCACCGGATCCCATCAGAACTCCGCAGTTAAGCGTGTTTGGGCGAGAGTAGTACTAGGATGGGTGACCTCCTGGGAAGTCCTCGTGTTGCACCCCTCTCTTTTTCTTCGGATTTTTTTTGTCGTTTACGTCGGTCCAGCACGCTCGCTTCGTAGGCTTAGTCTGCCCCAGGCCAAAAATACGAGCCGCCGATCTCGTTTTGGGTGCTAATTTGGTGGCGGCGATCTCGAAACGCCCTCGGGCTGCAGCTCCCTGGTGTTAGAGTGCATCGCTGCATTCGGATCCTTTATAAGGATTTAACGCGCTTATGCTGATGGGTGCGATCATACCAACACTAATGCACCGGATCCCATCAGAACTCCGCAGTTAAGCGTGTTTGGGCGAGAGTAGTACTAGGATGGGTGACCTCCTGGGAAGTCCTCGTGTTGCACCCCTCTCTTTTTCTTCGGATTTTTTTTGTCGTTTACGTCGGTCCAGCACGCTCGCTTCGTAGGCTTAGTCTGCCCCAGGCCAAAAATACGAGCCGCCGATCTCGTTTTGGGTGCTAATTTGGTGGCGGCGATCTCGAAACGCCCTCGGGCTGCAGCTCCCTGGTGTTAGAGTGCATCGCTGCATTCGGATCCTTTATAAGGATTTAACGCGCTTATGCTGATGGGTGCGATCATACCAACACTAATGCACCGGATCCCATCAGAACTCCGCAGTTAAGCGTGTTTGGGCGAGAGTAGTACTAGGATGGGTGACCTCCTGGGAAGTCCTCGTGTTGCACCCCTCTCTTTTTCTTCGGATTTTTTTTGTCGTTTACGTCGGTCCAGCACGCTCGCTTCGTAGGCTTAGTCTGCCCCAGGCCAAAAATACGAGCCGCCGATCTCGTTTTGGGTGCTAATTTGGTGGCGGCGATCTCGAAACGCCCTCGGGCTGCAGCTCCCTGGTGTTAGAGTGCATCGCTGCATTCGGATCCTGTATAAGGATTTAACGCGCTTATGCTGATGGGTGCGATCATACCAACACTAATGCACCGGATCCCATCAGAACTCCGCAGTTAAGCGTGTTTGGGCGAGAGTAGTACTAGGATGGGTGACCTCCTGGGAAGTCCTCGTGTTGCACCCCTCTCTTTTTCTTCGGATTTTTTTTGTCGTTTACGTCGGTCCAGCACGCTCGCTTCGTAGGCTTAGTCTGCCCCAGGCCAAAAATACGAGCCGCCGATCTCGTTTTGGGTGCTAATTTGGTGGCGGCGATCTCGAAACGCCCTCGGGCTGCAGCTCCCTGGTGTTAGAGTGCATCGCTGCATTCGGATCCTTTATAAGGATTTAACGCGCTTATGCTGATGGGTGCGATCATACCAACACTAATGCACCGGATCCCATCAGAACTCCGCAGTTAAGCGTGTTTGGGCGAGAGTAGTACTAGGATGGGTGACCTCCTGGGAAGTCCTCGTGTTGCACCCCTCTCTTTTTCTTCGGATTTTTTTTGTCGTTTACGTCGGTCCAGCACGCTCGCTTCGTAGGCTTAGTCTGCCCCAGGCCAAAAATACGAGCCGCCGATCTCGTTTTGGGTGCTAATTTGGTGGCGGCGATCTCGAAACGCCCTCGGGCTGCAGCTCCCTGGTGTTAGAGTGCATCGCTGCATTCGGATCCTTTATAAGGATTTAACGCGCTTATGCTGATGGGTGCGATCATACCAACACTAATGCACCGGATCCCATCAGAACTCCGCAGTTAAGCGTGTTTGGGCGAGAGTAGTACTAGGATGGGTGACCTCCTGGGAAGTCCTCGTGTTGCACCCCTCTCTTTTTCTTCGGATTTTTTTTGTCGTTTACGTCGGTCCAGCACGCTCGCTTCGTAGGCTTAGTCTGCCCCAGGCCAAAAATACGAGCCGCCGATCTCGTTTTGGGTGCTAATTTGGTGGCGGCGATCTCGAAACGCCCTCGGGCTGCAGCTCCCTGGTGTTAGAGTGCATCGCTGCATTCGGATCCTTTATAAGGATTTAACGCGCTTATGCTGATGGGTGCGATCATACCAACACTAATGCACCGGATCCCATCAGAACTCCGCAGTTAAGCGTGTTTGGGCGAGAGTAGTACTAGGATGGGTGACCTCCTGGGAAGTCCTCGTGTTGCACCCCTCTCTTTTTCTTCGGATTTTTTTTGTCGTTTACGTCGGTCCAGCACGCTCGCTTCGTAGGCTTAGTCTGCCCCAGGCCAAAAATACGAGCCGCCGATCTCGTTTTGGGTGCTAATTTGGTGGCGGCGATCTCGAAACGCCCTCGGGCTGCAGCTCCCTGGTGTTAGAGTGCATCGCTGCATTCGGATCCTTTATAAGGATTTAACGCGCTTATGCTGATGGGTGCGATCATACCAACACTAATGCACCGGATCCCATCAGAACTCCGCAGTTAAGCGTGTTTGGGCGAGAGTAGTACTAGGATGGGTGACCTCCTGGGAAGTCCTCGTGTTGCACCCCTCTCTTTTTCTTCGGATTTTTTTTGTCGTTTACGTCGGTCCAGCACGCTCGCTTCGTAGGCTTAGTCTGCCCCAGGCCAAAAATACGAGCCGCCGATCTCGTTTTGGGTGCTAATTTGGTGGCGGCGATCTCGAAACGCCCTCGGGCTGCAGCTTCCTGGTGTTAGAGTGCATCGCTGCATTCGGATCCTTTATAAGGATTTAACGCGCTTATGCTGATGGGTGCGATCATACCAACACTAATGCACCGGATCCCATCAGAACTCCGCAGTTAAGCGTGTTTGGGCGAGAGTAGTACTAGGATGGGTGACCTCCTGGGAAGTCCTCGTGTTGCACCCCTCTCTTTTTCTTCGGATTTTTTTTGTCGTTTACGTCGGTCCAGCACGCTCGCTTCGTAGGCTTAGTCTGCCCCAGGCCAAAAATACGAGCCGCCGATCTCGTTTTGGGTGCTAATTTGGTGGCGGCGATCTCGAAACGCCCTCGGGCTGCAGCTCCCTGGTGTTAGAGTGCATCGCTGCATTCGGATCCTTTATAAGGATTTAACGCGCTTATGCTGATGGGTGCGATCATACCAACACTAATGCACCGGATCCCATCAGAACTCCGCAGTTAAGCGTGTTTGGGCGAGAGTAGTACTAGGATGGGTGACCTCCTGGGAAGTCCTCGTGTTGCACCCCTCTCTTTTTCTTCGGATTTTTTTTGTCGTTTACGTCGGTCCAGCACGCTCGCTTCGTAGGCTTAGTCTGCCCCAGGCCAAAAATACGAGCCGCCGATCTCGTTTTGGGTGCTAATTTGGTGGCGGCGATCTCGAAACGCCCTCGGGCTGCAGCTCCCTGGTGTTAGAGTGCATCGCTGCATTCGGATCCTTTATAAGGATTTAACGCGCTTATGCTGATGGGTGCGATCATACCAACACTAATGCACCGGATCCCATCAGAACTCCGCAGTTAAGCGTGTTTGGGCGAGAGTAGTACTAGGATGGGTGACCTCCTGGGAAGTCCTCGTGTTGCACCCCTCTCTTTTTCTTCGGATTTTTTTTGTCGTTTACGTCGGTCCAGCACGCTCGCTTCGTAGGCTTAGTCTGCCCCAGGCCAAAAATACGAGCCGCCGATCTCGTTTTGGGTGCTAATTTGGTGGCGGCGATCTCGAAACGCCCTCGGGCTGCAGCTCCCTGGTGTTAGAGTGCATCGCTGCATTCGGATCCTTTATAAGGATTTAACGCGCTTATGCTGATGGGTGCGATCATACCAACACTAATGCACCGGATCCCATCAGAACTCCGCAGTTAAGCGTGTTTGGGCGAGAGTAGTACTAGGATGGGTGACCTCCTGGGAAGTCCTCGTGTTGCACCCCTCTCTTTTTCTTCGGATTTTTTTTGTCGTTTACGTCGGTCCAGCACGCTCGCTTCGTAGGCTTAGTCTGCCCCAGGCCAAAAATACGAGCCGCCGATCTCGTTTTGGGTGCTAATTTGGTGGCGGCGATCTCGAAACGCCCTCGGGCTGCAGCTCCCTGGTGTTAGAGTGCATCGCTGCATTCGGATCCTTTATAAGGATTTAACGCGCTTATGCTGATGGGTGCGATCATACCAACACTAATGCACCGGATCCCATCAGAACTCCGCAGTTAAGCGTGTTTGGGCGAGAGTAGTACTAGGATGGGTGACCTCCTGGGAAGTCCTCGTGTTGCACCCCTCTCTTTTTCTTCGGATTTTTTTTGTCGTTTACGTCGGTCCAGCACGCTCGCTTCGTAGGCTTAGTCTGCCCCAGGCCAAAAATACGAGCCGCCGATCTCGTTTTGGGTGCTAATTTGGTGGCGGCGATCTCGAAACGCCCTCGGGCTGCAGCTCCCTGGTGTTAGAGTGCATCGCTGCATTCGGATCCTTTATAAGGATTTAACGCGCTTATGCTGATGGGTGCGATCATACCAACACTAAT
Source organism: Quercus berberidifolia (assembly GCA_028535905.1). Lineage (NCBI taxonomy): Eukaryota > Viridiplantae > Streptophyta > Magnoliopsida > Fagales > Fagaceae > Quercus > Quercus berberidifolia. Next base: position 14,841 of record JAPQVW010000160.1, on the reverse strand, counting down.
GCACCGGATCCCATCAGAACTCCGCAGTTAAGCGTGTTTGGGCGAGAGTAGTACTAGGATGGGTGACCTCCTGGGAAGTCCTCGTGTTGCACCCCTCTCTTTTTCTTCGGATTTTTTTTGTCGTTTACGTCGGTCCAGCACGCTCGCTTCGTAGGCTTAGTCTGCCCCAGGCCAAAAATACGAGCCGCCGATCTCGTTTTGGGTGCTAATTTGGTGGCGGCGATCTCGAAACGCCCTCGGGCTGCAGCTCCCTGGTGTTAGAGTGCATCGCTGCATTCGGATCCTTTATAAGGATTTAACGCGCTTATGCTGATGGGTGCGATCATACCAACACTAATGCACCGGATCCCATCAGAACTCCGCAGTTAAGCGTGTTTGGGCGAGAGTAGTACTAGGATGGGTGACCTCCTGGGAAGTCCTCGTGTTGCACCCCTCTCTTTTTCTTCGGATTTTTTTTGTCGTTTACGTCGGTCCAGCACGCTCGCTTCGTAGGCTTAGTCTGCCCCAGGCCAAAAATACGAGCCGCCGATCTCGTTTTGGGTGCTAATTTGGTGGCGGCGATCTCGAAACGCCCTCGGGCTGTAGCTCCCTGGTGTTAGAGTGCATCGCTGCATTCGGATCCTTTATAAGGATTTAACGCGCTTATGCTGATGGGTGCGATCATACCAACACTAATGCACCGGATCCCATCAGAACTCCGCAGTTAAGCGTGTTTGGGCGAGAGTAGTACTAGGATGGGTGACCTCCTGGGAAGTCCTCGTGTTGCACCCCTCTCTTTTTCTTCGGATTTTTTTTGTCGTTTACGTCGGTCCAGCACGCTCGCTTCGTAGGCTTAGTCTGCCCCAGGCCAAAAATACGAGCCGCCGATCTCGTTTTGGGTGCTAATTTGGTGGCGGCGATCTCGAAACGCCCTCGGGCTGCAGCTCCCTGGTGTTAGAGTGCATCGCTGCATTCGGATCCTTTATAAGGATTTAACGCGCTTATGCTGATGGGTGCGATCATACCAACACTAATGCACCGGATCCCATCAGAACTCCGCAGTTAAGCGTGTTTGGGCGAGAGTAGTACTAGGATGGGTGACCTCCTGGGAAGTCCTCGTGTTGCACCCCTCTCTTTTTCTTCGGATTTTTTTTGTCGTTTACGTCGGTCCAGCACGCTCGCTTCGTAGGCTTAGTCTGCCCCAGGCCAAAAATACGAGCCGCCGATCTCGTTTTGGGTGCTAATTTGGTGGCGGCGATCTCGAAACGCCCTCGGGCTGCAGCTCCCTGGTGTTAGAGTGCATCGCTGCATTCGGATCCTTTATAAGGATTTAACGCGCTTATGCTGATGGGTGCGATCATACCAACACTAATGCACCGGATCCCATCAGAACTCCGCAGTTAAGCGTGTTTGGGCGAGAGTAGTACTAGGATGGGTGACCTCCTGGGAAGTCCTCGTGTTGCACCCCTCTCTTTTTCTTCGGATTTTTTTTGTCGTTTACGTCGGTCCAGCACGCTCGCTTCGTAGGCTTAGTCTGCCCCAGGCCAAAAATACGAGCCGCCGATCTCGTTTTGGGTGCTAATTTGGTGGCGGCGATCTCGAAACGCCCTCGGGCTGCAGCTCCCTGGTGTTAGAGTGCATCGCTGCATTCGGATCCTTTATAAGGATTTAACGCGCTTATGCTGATGGGTGCGATCATACCAACACTAATGCACCGGATCCCATCAGAACTCCGCAGTTAAGCGTGTTTGGGCGAGAGTAGTACTAGGATGGGTGACCTCCTGGGAAGTCCTCGTGTTGCACCCCTCTCTTTTTCTTCGGATTTTTTTTGTCGTTTACGTCGGTCCAGCACGCTCGCTTCGTAGGCTTAGTCTGCCCCAGGCCAAAAATACGAGCCGCCGATCTCGTTTTGGGTGCTAATTTGGTGGCGGCGATCTCGAAACGCCCTCGGGCTGCAGCTCCCTGGTGTTAGAGTGCATCGCTGCATTCGGATCCTTTATAAGGATTTAACGCGCTTATGCTGATGGGTGCGATCATACCAACACTAATGCACCGGATCCCATCAGAACTCCGCAGTTAAGCGTGTTTGGGCGAGAGTAGTACTAGGATGGGTGACCTCCTGGGAAGTCCTCGTGTTGCACCCCTCTCTTTTTCTTCGGATTTTTTTTGTCGTTTACGTCGGTCCAGCACGCTCGCTTCGTAGGCTTAGTCTGCCCCAGGCCAAAAATACGAGCCGCCGATCTCGTTTTGGGTGCTAATTTGGTGGCGGCGATCTCGAAACGCCCTCGGGCTGCAGCTCCCTGGTGTTAGAGTGCATCGCTGCATTCGGATCCTTTATAAGGATTTAACGCGCTTATGCTGATGGGTGCGATCATACCAACACTAATGCACCGGATCCCATCAGAACTCCGCAGTTAAGCGTGTTTGGGCGAGAGTAGTACTAGGATGGGTGACCTCCTGGGAAGTCCTCGTGTTGCACCCCTCTCTTTTTCTTCGGATTTTTTTTGTCGTTTACGTCGGTCCAGCACGCTCGCTTCGTAGGCTTAGTCTGCCCCAGGCCAAAAATACGAGCCGCCGATCTCGTTTTGGGTGCTAATTTGGTGGCGGCGATCTCGAAACGCCCTCGGGCTGCAGCTCCCTGGTGTTAGAGTGCATCGCTGCATTCGGATCCTTTATAAGGATTTAACGCGCTTATGCTGATGGGTGCGATCATACCAACACTAATGCACCGGATCCCATCAGAACTCCGCAGTTAAGCGTGTTTGGGCGAGAGTAGTACTAGGATGGGTGACCTCCTGGGAAGTCCTCGTGTTGCACCCCTCTCTTTTTCTTCGGATTTTTTTTGTCGTTTACGTCGGTCCAGCACGCTCGCTTCGTAGGCTTAGTCTGCCCCAGGCCAAAAATACGAGCCGCCGATCTCGTTTTGGGTGCTAATTTGGTGGCGGCGATCTCGAAACGCCCTCGGGCTGCAGCTCCCTGGTGTTAGAGTGCATCGCTGCATTCGGATCCTTTATAAGGATTTAACGCGCTTATGCTGATGGGTGCGATCATACCAACACTAATGCACCGGATCCCATCAGAACTCCGCAGTTAAGCGTGTTTGGGCGAGAGTAGTACTAGGATGGGTGACCTCCTGGGAAGTCCTCGTGTTGCACCCCTCTCTTTTTCTTCGGATTTTTTTTGTCGTTTACGTCGGTCCAGCACGCTCGCTTCGTAGGCTTAGTCTGCCCCAGGCCAAAAATACGAGCCGCCGATCTCGTTTTGGGTGCTAATTTGGTGGCGGCGATCTCGAAACGCCCTCGGGCTGCAGCTCCCTGGTGTTAGAGTGCATCGCTGCATTCGGATCCTTTATAAGGATTTAACGCGCTTATGCTGATGGGTGCGATCATACCAACACTAATGCACCGGATCCCATCAGAACTCCGCAGTTAAGCGTGTTTGGGCGAGAGTAGTACTAGGATGGGTGACCTCCTGGGAAGTCCTCGTGTTGCACCCCTCTCTTTTTCTTCGGATTTTTTTTGTCGTTTACGTCGGTCCAGCACGCTCGCTTCGTAGGCTTAGTCTGCCCCAGGCCAAAAATACGAGCCGCCGATCTCGTTTTGGGTGCTAATTTGGTGGCGGCGATCTCGAAACGCCCTCGGGCTGCAGCTCCCTGGTGTTAGAGTGCATCGCTGCATTCGGATCCTTTATAAGGATTTAACGCGCTTATGCTGATGGGTGCGATCATACCAACACTAATGCACCGGATCCCATCAGAACTCCGCAGTTAAGCGTGTTTGGGCGAGAGTAGTACTAGGATGGGTGACCTCCTGGGAAGTCCTCGTGTTGCACCCCTCTCTTTTTCTTCGGATTTTTTTTGTCGTTTACGTCGGTCCAGCACGCTCGCTTCGTAGGCTTAGTCTGCCCCAGGCCAAAAATACGAGCCGCCGATCTCGTTTTGGGTGCTAATTTGGTGGCGGCGATCTCGAAACGCCCTCGGGCTGCAGCTCCCTGGTGTTAGAGTGCATCGCTGCATTCGGATCCTTTATAAGGATTTAACGCGCTTATGCTGATGGGTGCGATCATACCAACACTAATGCACCGGATCCCATCAGAACTCCGCAGTTAAGCGTGTTTGGGCGAGAGTAGTACTAGGATGGGTGACCTCCTGGGAAGTCCTCGTGTTGCACCCCTCTCTTTTTCTTCGGATTTTTTTTGTCGTTTACGTCGGTCCAGCACGCTCGCTTCGTAGGCTTAGTCTGCCCCAGGCCAAAAATACGAGCCGCCGATCTCGTTTTGGGTGCTAATTTGGTGGCGGCGATCTCGAAACGCCCTCGGGCTGCAGCTCCCTGGTGTTAGAGTGCATCGCTGCATTCGGATCCTTTATAAGGATTTAACGCGCTTATGCTGATGGGTGCGATCATACCAACACTAATGCACCGGATCCCATCAGAACTCCGCAGTTAAGCGTGTTTGGGCGAGAGTAGTACTAGGATGGGTGACCTCCTGGGAAGTCCTCGTGTTGCACCCCTCTCTTTTTCTTCGGATTTTTTTTGTCGTTTACGTCGGTCCAGCACGCTCGCTTCGTAGGCTTAGTCTGCCCCAGGCCAAAAATACGAGCCGCCGATCTCGTTTTGGGTGCTAATTTGGTGGCGGCGATCTCGAAACGCCCTCGGGCTGCAGCTCCCTGGTGTTAGAGTGCATCGCTGCATTCGGATCCTTTATAAGGATTTAACGCGCTTATGCTGATGGGTGCGATCATACCAACACTAATGCACCGGATCCCATCAGAACTCCGCAGTTAAGCGTGTTTGGGCGAGAGTAGTACTAGGATGGGTGACCTCCTGGGAAGTCCTCGTGTTGCACCCCTCTCTTTTTCTTCGGATTTTTTTTGTCGTTTACGTCGGTCCAGCACGCTCGCTTCGTAGGCTTAGTCTGCCCCAGGCCAAAAATACGAGCCGCCGATCTCGTTTTGGGTGCTAATTTGGTGGCGGCGATCTCGAAACGCCCTCGGGCTGCAGCTCCCTGGTGTTAGAGTGCATCGCTGCATTCGGATCCTTTATAAGGATTTAACGCGCTTATGCTGATGGGTGCGATCATACCAACACTAATGCACCGGATCCCATCAGAACTCCGCAGTTAAGCGTGTTTGGGCGAGAGTAGTACTAGGATGGGTGACCTCCTGGGAAGTCCTCGTGTTGCACCCCTCTCTTTTTCTTCGGATTTTTTTTGTCGTTTACGTCGGTCCAGCACGCTCGCTTCGTAGGCTTAGTCTGCCCCAGGCCAAAAATACGAGCCGCCGATCTCGTTTTGGGTGCTAATTTGGTGGCGGCGATCTCGAAACGCCCTCGGGCTGCAGCTCCCTGGTGTTAGAGTGCATCGCTGCATTCGGATCCTTTATAAGGATTTAACGCGCTTATGCTGATGGGTGCGATCATACCAACACTAATGCACCGGATCCCATCAGAACTCCGCAGTTAAGCGTGTTTGGGCGAGAGTAGTACTAGGATGGGTGACCTCCTGGGAAGTCCTCGTGTTGCACCCCTCTCTTTTTCTTCGGATTTTTTTTGTCGTTTACGTCGGTCCAGCACGCTCGCTTCGTAGGCTTAGTCTGCCCCAGGCCAAAAATACGAGCCGCCGATCTCGTTTTGGGTGCTAATTTGGTGGCGGCGATCTCGAAACGCCCTCGGGCTGCAGCTCCCTGGTGTTAGAGTGCATCGCTGCATTCGGATCCTTTATAAGGATTTAACGCGCTTATGCTGATGGGTGCGATCATACCAACACTAATGCACCGGATCCCATCAGAACTCCGCAGTTAAGCGTGTTTGGGCGAGAGTAGTACTAGGATGGGTGACCTCCTGGGAAGTCCTCGTGTTGCACCCCTCTCTTTTTCTTCGGATTTTTTTTGTCGTTTACGTCGGTCCAGCACGCTCGCTTCGTAGGCTTAGTCTGCCCCAGGCCAAAAATACGAGCCGCCGATCTCGTTTTGGGTGCTAATTTGGTGGCGGCGATCTCGAAACGCCCTCGGGCTGCAGCTCCCTGGTGTTAGAGTGCATCGCTGCATTCGGATCCTTTATAAGGATTTAACGCGCTTATGCTGATGGGTGCGATCATACCAACACTAATGCACCGGATCCCATCAGAACTCCGCAGTTAAGCGTGTTTGGGCGAGAGTAGTACTAGGATGGGTGACCTCCTGGGAAGTCCTCGTGTTGCACCCCTCTCTTTTTCTTCGGATTTTTTTTGTCGTTTACGTCGGTCCAGCACGCTCGCTTCGTAGGCTTAGTCTGCCCCAGGCCAAAAATACGAGCCGCCGATCTCGTTTTGGGTGCTAATTTGGTGGCGGCGATCTCGAAACGCCCTCGGGCTGCAGCTCCCTGGTGTTAGAGTGCATCGCTGCATTCGGATCCTTTATAAGGATTTAACGCGCTTATGCTGATGGGTGCGATCATACCAACACTAATGCACCGGATCCCATCAGAACTCCGCAGTTAAGCGTGTTTGGGCGAGAGTAGTACTAGGATGGGTGACCTCCTGGGAAGTCCTCGTGTTGCACCCCTCTCTTTTTCTTCGGATTTTTTTTGTCGTTTACGTCGGTCCAGCACGCTCGCTTCGTAGGCTTAGTCTGCCCCAGGCCAAAAATACGAGCCGCCGATCTCGTTTTGGGTGCTAATTTGGTGGCGGCGATCTCGAAACGCCCTCGGGCTGCAGCTCCCTGGTGTTAGAGTGCATCGCTGCATTCGGATCCTTTATAAGGATTTAACGCGCTTATGCTGATGGGTGCGATCATACCAACACTAATGCACCGGATCCCATCAGAACTCCGCAGTTAAGCGTGTTTGGGCGAGAGTAGTACTAGGATGGGTGACCTCCTGGGAAGTCCTCGTGTTGCACCCCTCTCTTTTTCTTCGGATTTTTTTTGTCGTTTACGTCGGTCCAGCACGCTCGCTTCGTAGGCTTAGTCTGCCCCAGGCCAAAAATACGAGCCGCCGATCTCGTTTTGGGTGCTAATTTGGTGGCGGCGATCTCGAAACGCCCTCGGGCTGCAGCTCCCTGGTGTTAGAGTGCATCGCTGCATTCGGATCCTTTATAAGGATTTAACGCGCTTATGCTGATGGGTGCGATCATACCAACACTAATGCACCGGATCCCATCAGAACTCCGCAGTTAAGCGTGTTTGGGCGAGAGTAGTACTAGGATGGGTGACCTCCTGGGAAGTCCTCGTGTTGCACCCCTCTCTTTTTCTTCGGATTTTTTTTGTCGTTTACGTCGGTCCAGCACGCTCGCTTCGTAGGCTTAGTCTGCCCCAGGCCAAAAATACGAGCCGCCGATCTCGTTTTGGGTGCTAATTTGGTGGCGGCGATCTCGAAACGCCCTCGGGCTGCAGCTCCCTGGTGTTAGAGTGCATCGCTGCATTCGGATCCTTTATAAGGATTTAACGCGCTTATGCTGATGGGTGCGATCATACCAACACTAATGCACCGGATCCCATCAGAACTCCGCAGTTAAGCGTGTTTGGGCGAGAGTAGTACTAGGATGGGTGACCTCCTGGGAAGTCCTCGTGTTGCACCCCTCTCTTTTTCTTCGGATTTTTTTTGTCGTTTACGTCGGTCCAGCACGCTCGCTTCGTAGGCTTAGTCTGCCCCAGGCCAAAAATACGAGCCGCCGATCTCGTTTTGGGTGCTAATTTGGTGGCGGCGATCTCGAAACGCCCTCGGGCTGCAGCTCCCTGGTGTTAGAGTGCATCGCTGCATTCGGATCCTTTATAAGGATTTAACGCGCTTATGCTGATGGGTGCGATCATACCAACACTAATGCACCGGATCCCATCAGAACTCCGCAGTTAAGCGTGTTTGGGCGAGAGTAGTACTAGGATGGGTGACCTCCTGGGAAGTCCTCGTGTTGCACCCCTCTCTTTTTCTTCGGATTTTTTTTGTCGTTTACGTCGGTCCAGCACGCTCGCTTCGTAGGCTTAGTCTGCCCCAGGCCAAAAATACGAGCCGCCGATCTCGTTTTGGGTGCTAATTTGGTGGCGGCGATCTCGAAACGCCCTCGGGCTGCAGCTCCCTGGTGTTAGAGTGCATCGCTGCATTCGGATCCTTTATAAGGATTTAACGCGCTTATGCTGATGGGTGCGATCATACCAACACTAATGCACCGGATCCCATCAGAACTCCGCAGTTAAGCGTGTTTGGGCGAGAGTAGTACTAGGATGGGTGACCTCCTGGGAAGTCCTCGTGTTGCACCCCTCTCTTTTTCTTCGGATTTTTTTTGTCGTTTACGTCGGTCCAGCACGCTCGCTTCGTAGGCTTAGTCTGCCCCAGGCCAAAAATACGAGCCGCCGATCTCGTTTTGGGTGCTAATTTGGTGGCGGCGATCTCGAAACGCCCTCGGGCTGCAGCTCCCTGGTGTTAGAGTGCATCGCTGCATTCGGATCCTTTATAAGGATTTAACGCGCTTATGCTGATGGGTGCGATCATACCAACACTAATGCACCGGATCCCATCAGAACTCCGCAGTTAAGCGTGTTTGGGCGAGAGTAGTACTAGGATGGGTGACCTCCTGGGAAGTCCTCGTGTTGCACCCCTCTCTTTTTCTTCGGATTTTTTTTGTCGTTTACGTCGGTCCAGCACGCTCGCTTCGTAGGCTTAGTCTGCCCCAGGCCAAAAATACGAGCCGCCGATCTCGTTTTGGGTGCTAATTTGGTGGCGGCGATCTCGAAACGCCCTCGGGCTGCAGCTCCCTGGTGTTAGAGTGCATCGCTGCATTCGGATCCTTTATAAGGATTTAACGCGCTTATGCTGATGGGTGCGATCATACCAACACTAATGCACCGGATCCCATCAGAACTCCGCAGTTAAGCGTGTTTGGGCGAGAGTAGTACTAGGATGGGTGACCTCCTGGGAAGTCCTCGTGTTGCACCCCTCTCTTTTTCTTCGGATTTTTTTTGTCGTTTACGTCGGTCCAGCACGCTCGCTTCGTAGGCTTAGTCTGCCCCAGGCCAAAAATACGAGCCGCCGATCTCGTTTTGGGTGCTAATTTGGTGGCGGCGATCTCGAAACGCCCTCGGGCTGCAGCTCCCTGGTGTTAGAGTGCATCGCTGCATTCGGATCCTTTATAAGGATTTAACGCGCTTATGCTGATGGGTGCGATCATACCAACACTAATGCACCGGATCCCATCAGAACTCCGCAGTTAAGCGTGTTTGGGCGAGAGTAGTACTAGGATGGGTGACCTCCTGGGAAGTCCTCGTGTTGCACCCCTCTCTTTTTCTTCGGATTTTTTTTGTCGTTTACGTCGGTCCAGCACGCTCGCTTCGTAGGCTTAGTCTGCCCCAGGCCAAAAATACGAGCCGCCGATCTCGTTTTGGGTGCTAATTTGGTGGCGGCGATCTCGAAACGCCCTCGGGCTGCAGCTCCCTGGTGTTAGAGTGCATCGCTGCATTCGGATCCTTTATAAGGATTTAACGCGCTTATGCTGATGGGTGCGATCATACCAACACTAATGCACCGGATCCCATCAGAACTCCGCAGTTAAGCGTGTTTGGGCGAGAGTAGTACTAGGATGGGTGACCTCCTGGGAAGTCCTCGTGTTGCACCCCTCTCTTTTTCTTCGGATTTTTTTTGTCGTTTACGTCGGTCCAGCACGCTCGCTTCGTAGGCTTAGTCTGCCCCAGGCCAAAAATACGAGCCGCCGATCTCGTTTTGGGTGCTAATTTGGTGGCGGCGATCTCGAAACGCCCTCGGGCTGCAGCTCCCTGGTGTTAGAGTGCATCGCTGCATTCGGATCCTTTATAAGGATTTAACGCGCTTATGCTGATGGGTGCGATCATACCAACACTAATGCACCGGATCCCATCAGAACTCCGCAGTTAAGCGTGTTTGGGCGAGAGTAGTACTAGGATGGGTGACCTCCTGGGAAGTCCTCGTGTTGCACCCCTCTCTTTTTCTTCGGATTTTTTTTGTCGTTTACGTCGGTCCAGCACGCTCGCTTCGTAGGCTTAGTCTGCCCCAGGCCAAAAATACGAGCCGCCGATCTCGTTTTGGGTGCTAATTTGGTGGCGGCGATCTCGAAACGCCCTCGGGCTGCAGCTCCCTGGTGTTAGAGTGCATCGCTGCATTCGGATCCTTTATAAGGATTTAACGCGCTTATGCTGATGGGTGCGATCATACCAACACTAATGCACCGGATCCCATCAGAACTCCGCAGTTAAGCGTGTTTGGGCGAGAGTAGTACTAGGATGGGTGACCTCCTGGGAAGTCCTCGTGTTGCACCCCTCTCTTTTTCTTCGGATTTTTTTTGTCGTTTACGTCGGTCCAGCACGCTCGCTTCGTAGGCTTAGTCTGCCCCAGGCCAAAAATACGAGCCGCCGATCTCGTTTTGGGTGCTAATTTGGTGGCGGCGATCTCGAAACGCCCTCGGGCTGCAGCTCCCTGGTGTTAGAGTGCATCGCTGCATTCGGATCCTTTATAAGGATTTAACGCGCTTATGCTGATGGGTGCGATCATACCAACACTAATGCACCGGATCCCATCAGAACTCCGCAGTTAAGCGTGTTTGGGCGAGAGTAGTACTAGGATGGGTGACCTCCTGGGAAGTCCTCGTGTTGCACCCCTCTCTTTTTCTTCGGATTTTTTTGTCGTTTACGTCGGTCCAGCACGCTCGCTTCGTAGGCTTAGTCTGCCCCAGGCCAAAAATACGAGCCGCCGATCTCGTTTTGGGTGCTAATTTGGTGGCGGCGATCTCGAAACGCCCTCGGGCTGCAGCTCCCTGGTGTTAGAGTGCATCGCTGCATTCGGATCCTTTATAAGGATTTAACGCGCTTATGCTGATGGGTGCGATCATACCAACACTAATGCACCGGATCCCATCAGAACTCCGCAGTTAAGCGTGTTTGGGCGAGAGTAGTACTAGGATGGGTGACCTCCTGGGAAGTCCTCGTGTTGCACCCCTCTCTTTTTCTTCGGATTTTTTTTGTCGTTTACGTCGGTCCAGCACGCTCGCTTCGTAGGCTTAGTCTGCCCCAGGCCAAAAATACGAGCCGCCGATCTCGTTTTGGGTGCTAATTTGGTGGCGGCGATCTCGAAACGCCCTCGGGCTGCAGCTCCCTGGTGTTAGAGTGCATCGCTGCATTCGGATCCTTTATAAGGATTTAACGCGCTTATGCTGATGGGTGCGATCATACCAACACTAATGCACCGGATCCCATCAGAACTCCGCAGTTAAGCGTGTTTGGGCGAGAGTAGTACTAGGATGGGTGACCTCCTGGGAAGTCCTCGTGTTGCACCCCTCTCTTTTTCTTCGGATTTTTTTTGTCGTTTACGTCGGTCCAGCACGCTCGCTTCGTAGGCTTAGTCTGCCCCAGGCCAAAAATACGAGCCGCCGATCTCGTTTTGGGTGCTAATTTGGTGGCGGCGATCTCGAAACGCCCTCGGGCTGCAGCTCCCTGGTGTTAGAGTGCATCGCTGCATTCGGATCCTTTATAAGGATTTAACGCGCTTATGCTGATGGGTGCGATCATACCAACACTAATGCACCGGATCCCATCAGAACTCCGCAGTTAAGCGTGTTTGGGCGAGAGTAGTACTAGGATGGGTGACCTCCTGGGAAGTCCTCGTGTTGCACCCCTCTCTTTTTCTTCGGATTTTTTTTGTCGTTTACGTCGGTCCAGCACGCTCGCTTCGTAGGCTTAGTCTGCCCCAGGCCAAAAATACGAGCCGCCGATCTCGTTTTGGGTGCTAATTTGGTGGCGGCGATCTCGAAACGCCCTCGGGCTGCAGCTCCCTGGTGTTAGAGTGCATCGCTGCATTCGGATCCTTTATAAGGATTTAACGCGCTTATGCTGATGGGTGCGATCATACCAACACTAATGCACCGGATCCCATCAGAACTCCGCAGTTAAGCGTGTTTGGGCGAGAGTAGTACTAGGATGGGTGACCTCCTGGGAAGTCCTCGTGTTGCACCCCTCTCTTTTTCTTCGGATTTTTTTTGTCGTTTACGTCGGTCCAGCACGCTCGCTTCGTAGGCTTAGTCTGCCCCAGGCCAAAAATACGAGCCGCCGATCTCGTTTTGGGTGCTAATTTGGTGGCGGCGATCTCGAAACGCCCTCGGGCTGCAGCTCCCTGGTGTTAGAGTGCATCGCTGCATTCGGATCCTTTATAAGGATTTAACGCGCTTATGCTGATGGGTGCGATCATACCAACACTAATGCACCGGATCCCATCAGAACTCCGCAGTTAAGCGTGTTTGGGCGAGAGTAGTACTAGGATGGGTGACCTCCTGGGAAGTCCTCGTGTTGCACCCCTCTCTTTTTCTTCGGATTTTTTTTGTCGTTTACGTCGGTCCAGCACGCTCGCTTCGTAGGCTTAGTCTGCCCCAGGCCAAAAATACGAGCCGCCGATCTCGTTTTGGGTGCTAATTTGGTGGCGGCGATCTCGAAACGCCCTCGGGCTGCAGCTCCCTGGTGTTAGAGTGCATCGCTGCATTCGGATCCTTTATAAGGATTTAACGCGCTTATGCTGATGGGTGCGATCATACCAACACTAATGCACCGGATCCCATCAGAACTCCGCAGTTAAGCGTGTTTGGGCGAGAGTAGTACTAGGATGGGTGACCTCCTGGGAAGTCCTCGTGTTGCACCCCTCTCTTTTTCTTCGGATTTTTTTTGTCGTTTACGTCGGTCCAGCACGCTCGCTTCGTAGGCTTAGTCTGCCCCAGGCCAAAAATACGAGCCGCCGATCTCGTTTTGGGTGCTAATTTGGTGGCGGCGATCTCGAAACGCCCTCGGGCTGCAGCTCCCTGGTGTTAGAGTGCATCGCTGCATTCGGATCCTTTATAAGGATTTAACGCGCTTATGCTGATGGGTGCGATCATACCAACACTAATGCACCGGATCCCATCAGAACTCCGCAGTTAAGCGTGTTTGGGCGAGAGTAGTACTAGGATGGGTGACCTCCTGGGAAGTCCTCGTGTTGCACCCCTCTCTTTTTCTTCGGATTTTTTTTGTCGTTTACGTCGGTCCAGCACGCTCGCTTCGTAGGCTTAGTCTGCCCCAGGCCAAAAATACGAGCCGCCGATCTCGTTTTGGGTGCTAATTTGGTGGCGGCGATCTCGAAACGCCCTCGGGCTGCAGCTCCCTGGTGTTAGAGTGCATCGCTGCATTCGGATCCTTTATAAGGATTTAACGCGCTTATGCTGATGGGTGCGATCATACCAACACTAATGCACCGGATCCCATCAGAACTCCGCAGTTAAGCGTGTTTGGGCGAGAGTAGTACTAGGATGGGTGACCTCCTGGGAAGTCCTCGTGTTGCACCCCTCTCTTTTTCTTCGGATTTTTTTTGTCGTTTACGTCGGTCCAGCACGCTCGCTTCGTAGGCTTAGTCTGCCCCAGGCCAAAAATACGAGCCGCCGATCTCGTTTTGGGTGCTAATTTGGTGGCGGCGATCTCGAAACGCCCTCGGGCTGCAGCTCCCTGGTGTTAGAGTGCATCGCTGCATTCGGATCCTTTATAAGGATTTAACGCGCTTATGCTGATGGGTGCGATCATACCAACACTAATGCACCGGATCCCATCAGAACTCCGCAGTTAAGCGTGTTTGGGCGAGAGTAGTACTAGGATGGGTGACCTCCTGGGAAGTCCTCGTGTTGCACCCCTCTCTTTTTCTTCGGATTTTTTTTGTCGTTTACGTCGGTCCAGCACGCTCGCTTCGTAGGCTTAGTCTGCCCCAGGCCAAAAATACGAGCCGCCGATCTCGTTTTGGGTGCTAATTTGGTGGCGGCGATCTCGAAACGCCCTCGGGCTGCAGCTCCCTGGTGTTAGAGTGCATCGCTGCATTCGGATCCTTTATAAGGATTTAACGCGCTTATGCTGATGGGTGCGATCATACCAACACTAATGCACCGGATCCCATCAGAACTCCGCAGTTAAGCGTGTTTGGGCGAGAGTAGTACTAGGATGGGTGACCTCCTGGGAAGTCCTCGTGTTGCACCCCTCTCTTTTTCTTCGGATTTTTTTTGTCGTTTACGTCGGTCCAGCACGCTCGCTTCGTAGGCTTAGTCTGCCCCAGGCCAAAAATACGAGCCGCCGATCTCGTTTTGGGTGCTAATTTGGTGGCGGCGATCTCGAAACGCCCTCGGGCTGCAGCTCCCTGGTGTTAGAGTGCATCGCTGCATTCGGATCCTTTATAAGGATTTAACGCGCTTATGCTGATGGGTGCGATCATACCAACACTAATGCACCGGATCCCATCAGAACTCCGCAGTTAAGCGTGTTTGGGCGAGAGTAGTACTAGGATGGGTGACCTCCTGGGAAGTCCTCGTGTTGCACCCCTCTCTTTTTCTTCGGATTTTTTTTGTCGTTTACGTCGGTCCAGCACGCTCGCTTCGTAGGCTTAGTCTGCCCCAGGCCAAAAATACGAGCCGCCGATCTCGTTTTGGGTGCTAATTTGGTGGCGGCGATCTCGAAACGCCCTCGGGCTGCAGCTCCCTGGTGTTAGAGTGCATCGCTGCATTCGGATCCTTTATAAGGATTTAACGCGCTTATGCTGATGGGTGCGATCATACCAACACTAATGCACCGGATCCCATCAGAACTCCGCAGTTAAGCGTGTTTGGGCGAGAGTAGTACTAGGATGGGTGACCTCCTGGGAAGTCCTCGTGTTGCACCCCTCTCTTTTTCTTCGGATTTTTTTTGTCGTTTACGTCGGTCCAGCACGCTCGCTTCGTAGGCTTAGTCTGCCCCAGGCCAAAAATACGAGCCGCCGATCTCGTTTTGGGTGCTAATTTGGTGGCGGCGATCTCGAAACGCCCTCGGGCTGCAGCTCCCTGGTGTTAGAGTGCATCGCTGCATTCGGATCCTTTATAAGGATTTAACGCGCTTAT